>JAVGWX010000002.1:139869311-139894311 GCA_036924085.1 Ariolimax columbianus
AGACTGTATTGTTAAATGAGTATAGGCAAATCTGCTTTTGTGTGTCTATTTTATCGCTACTGATTGATTTAAATGGTGCTAAATCCCATTTACTTGAGCAATACATGTCTGAATAGCATCGTGTATGTGCCTGGTATTCCCTGCTTGTGCTTCGAAATTGATGTTTTCACTGAGCTGCAGATAATACTCATTTGCACCATGACACGCTTTCTGGCGAACTTAACAGTGCGCAGAGTACATGTAATTGGAAGCTGCTTGTATTTAATCAAAACAGTGCTCTTGGCATCAACGACTGGTGGCATATTATTCACTTTTTGCTTCAAACCAGGCATTTGGTTTGCAGTTCTTTTATAAAGAAAATTGCACCGTTCATACCAAAAGAGCATCATATGCACATGAGAAAAAAGCGCGAAGCGACTGCTCAACGTTGAAACATTTAAACGAAATGTTGCATTAAGAGCATCCATTGATGGATTTGCAGATCCTATCAATTTGATTAATTATGCGAATGGGTTGAATGATTTTACCATTTGTTTCGGATAGTAGGATTATTGTTGTGCACTGTTTTCAATTGAAGGAAGCATGTATCCAAACATATGCACGTACAATCTATAAGCATCTGAAATACATAATGTTGTTGCCCGTCACATGCCAAAGCCTCGTTTGTCACTTATTCCGATGCACTAATAAGGTGTCAGTGGTTATGATATGTGTATCACGCCCAAAACGTGTGGGCGAGATCTAAGTTCTAATAATAATCGGATAAATCAAATGAACACATAGTGGGAAAGCATTGGACGAACGATGAACACATGCTAATAGCTGACAGGTCCTAAGGATGTATGAATCTTATGTTTCTTGTATCTATACGGATTTGCCAACTGGTGCAGTTGTTGAATATTCGTGTTTTATTAATATGTGTGTTATATATATAGTTTGTAATCGTGTATTATAGTATACATTCTGAAATCGTCATGCAGTATTAGTTTATCTAGTTCATGTCGGTCGGTCGTCTGGTGCGTGTGGGAGGCCCCTGTCAGGCGGTCCTAGGTCGACGGAGTGAGGGACGGGTGGAACAACCGTCCGTCCGTCCCGTCAGTCGGTCCCTGCGGCCGTCCCAGTGAGGCTTTTTACACACCCTTCCTCCGCCGACCGGTGTGCGCAGTACGTACGTCTCCGACAGATATCTGGTTGATCCTGCCAGTAGTCATATGCTTGTCTCAAAGATTAAGCCATGCATGTCTAAGTTCACACTGTCTCACGGTGAAACCGCGAATGGCTCATTAAATCAGTCGAGGTTCCTTAGATGACACGATCCTACTTGGATAACTGTGGCAATTCTAGAGCTAATACATGCTTACCAAGCTCCGACCCTCGCGGAAAGAGCGCTTTTATTAGTTCAAAACCAATCGTCGTTTCCCCTCGCGGGGTTGCGGCGTCCCCACTGGTGACTCTGGATAACTTTGTGCTGATCGCATGGCCTCATGTGCCGGCGACGCATCTTTCAAATGTCTGCCCTATCAAATGTCGATGGTACGTGACATGCCTACCATGTTTGTAACGGGTAACGGGGAATCAGGGTTCGATTCCGGAGAGGGAGCATGAGAAACGGCTACCACATCCAAGGAAGGCAGCAGGCGCGCAACTTACCCACTCCCGGCACGGGGAGGTAGTGACGAAAAATAACAATACGGGACTCTTTCGAGGCCCCGTAATTGGAATGAGTACACTTTAAACCCTTTAACGAGGATCTATTGGAGGGCAAGTCTGGTGCCAGCAGCCGCGGTAATTCCAGCTCCAATAGCGTATATTAAAGTTGTTGCAGTTAAAAAGCTCGTAGTTGGATCTCAGGCGCAGGCGGGCGGTCCGGCTCGCGCCGGTTCACTGCCCGTTGTCTCCTGCCCTACCGTCTGCCGGCTCTCTCCCACGGGTGCTCTTCGCTGAGCGTCCTGGGTGGCCGGCGCGTTTACTTTGAAAAAATTAGAGTGTTCAAAGCAGGCCTCGGCTGCCTGAATAATGGTGCATGGAATAATGGAATAGGACCTCGGTTCTATTTTGTTGGTTTTCGGAACTGGAGGTAATGATTAACAGGGACAAACGGGGGCATTCGTATTGCGGCGTTAGAGGTGAAATTCTTGGATCGCCGCAAGACGAGCTACTGCGAAAGCATTTGTCAAGAATGTTTTCATTAATCAAGAACGAAAGTCAGAGGCGCGAAGACGATCAGATACCGTCGTAGTTCTGACCATAAACGATGCCGACTAGCGATCCGCAGGAGTTGCTTCGATGACTCTGCGGGCAGCTTCCGGGAAACCAAAGTGTTTGGGTTCCGGGGGAAGTATGGTTGCAAAGCTGAAACTTAAAGGAATTGACGGAAGGGCACCACCAGGAGTGGAGCCTGCGGCTTAATTTGACTCAACACGGCCAACACTGAAATGATTGACATGCCGAGACCACTCTTCTGGGGTCTAAGATGGAACTGGTGTTGGACTTAGACCACCAGAAATCTGGGGTTATGTCCCCTGTGGCTCGGTTTTGTCTGCATCCAGTGTTCGATAAAGGAATTGGCGGAAGAGCACTATCAGGAGTGGAGCCTGAGATCTAAGTTAACTTACCACGCAAATACTGCAAAATGACTATCAAAAAGTACACCTTCGTGGGGTCTAATAGAGAACATGTGCTGGAATTGGACCCTCGAAAATTTTTGGGGCTACCCTTTAAGAAACTTGATTGTCTCGCTAAGGGAATTGACGGAAGGGCACCACCAGGTGTGGAACCTGCGGCTTAATTTGACTGAACACGCCAATACTGTAGAACAACTGACAAATCGGGAGCACTGCCGTTTGGGTCTAATAATGAACGTACGCTGGTATTAGACTCACGGACGACAAGTCAGCTCTCAAACACTCAAATGAAAGAACGCTACGGAAATCGTGTTTAACTCCGCAGAAACCGCAGATTTCAAATACCTGGTCATTGACAAACAAAAGCCCTCAATAAATTCGTCTGACCAAATAGTGAACGGGTGCTGGAAATAGATCTGAAGACAGGTCAGTTTTACCCTACTAATGACAGGGCGTTGCTACGGAAAACCAGCTCAAATCGAGAGGAGCCGCAGACACTTTGGTTCACGTACCAGGCTGATAAGCCAAGGGCGCGAGGCTACCATGTGGGGGATTACGGCCGAACCCTTGTAAGCCGCAATCCCGCCCAAAATCTCAGCACCACTGCAATGGGAGGCTCCTACATGCTCGGGACCTGGGGCTTGCGCCCCAGCCCTATCAGGTAGAGCCACAGTAAGAGGTACTTGCCGCCCGCAAATCAAAGCGGGCGGACAACTGCTTGATACTCACCCTATACGGCGATGGGGTGCGAAAAACACCAACCAAAGACTTAGAACCTGGTCGGGGTGTCGAAAACAGTAGAGCAGCCACCACACTGTGAACTGTCAAGACTCAACCACTGACCATGAGAGTTGTCCGCACACCAGGCGATCAACATCTCTGTGACATTACCAGGCTTGTCCCCTGGCGAAATGCACTCCGGCTACGATATCTACCTCTGTACGTTATCAGCCATAACTATCATGCTGGACGCAGAAGAGATGCAGACCAGCGGACATTGCACACCTGCCCCACTGTGTCAACACCCCAGGTGGCGGGGAATGCTAGGCGTACCATCCCTGCATAGAAGCCAAGAAAACAAAGGGAAAAAGAGATACCCCACTCACATGCAAATGCTACGTTTCTGGCAGGACGTGACGATCCTGGGACACAGACACACTGGACTGCCTCTCTTCCGGGTAAACCAGTCCATCTCATATATCATCATTGCACGCTATAGACACGAGTAGTGAAGACTCGAAAGTCTGGTAAGACAACTTCCATAGGAGAGAAAACTCTGATCGTAAACAACTGCTGCCTTGCAGATAGGCTGGGGACAGCCAAAGGCTAAGGAGGGCATCCCTACAGAAACGCCTGTTGAAATCGGATGCACGGGGCCGCAAGCCTAACAAAACAGTGCAACGTAAATCACAGTATGATGGCAGCACAACCTATTCGAAAAACGTATGGCGCTCATCCTGAGGAGACCCGCCAGGCAGCGATAGCGCCGGGCCTCACGCCTCGAAGGGGCCCACCCTTGACTACTGGTGGTCACCCACCCATGTGTCGTGGAGTCAAGGCACATGGCTATGGGGTAACGTCTATTGGCCAAAACTTCAAGACCCTCAGAATACTACAGTGGAATGCGGAGGGAGTCATTAACAAAAAACTTTCCCTAACACACCACCTGCATGAAGGTAAGATTGACGTGGCATGTATCCAGGAAACGCACCTCAACAATAACCATAAATTCTCAATCAGAGGATACCAGACCTTCCGTCTAGATAGAGAAGGTCACAAAGGAGGGGTCCTGATACTGACCAGGAACAGCATACCGAGTAGCGCGGTACCTGTCAATCACACCGGACAAGCAGAAATTGTAGGAGTTGACATAATGGCTCTAGAGACGAAACTCCGCATTTTCAATCTGTACGGACCACCAAACAGAGACCTATCGCTCTCGAGTATGGAGGTCAGAGACTCCAACTGCATAGTAGTTGGAGATTTCAACAGCCACTCGGAGAGATGGGGATACTCTGACACAGACAGCAGAGGTGACGAAGTGGAAGATTGGGAGATAGATGCAAATCTCTCCCTAATCAATAGGCCGGAGGATAGCCCTAGCTTCTATTCAAGAACATGGCATACCACCTCGACTCCAGATTTGGCCTTCTCCACACAGGACATACACTATAAAATAGACCGCCAGGTGCTAAACCAACTGGCAGGTAGCGACCACAGGCCGATCAGGCTAACCATTGACATGGAAGTAGGCCCACAGGAAACAAAACCGCTCCCACGTTGGAATTACAAACGAGCCGACTGGGACAGATTTGCAACCCTGACAGATGGGCTGTGTGAAACCATCAACACACGAAACACCAAAATGAAGCCCATGGTAGAGAGCCTAAGAAAGGCAATAATGCAAGCCGCCACTGAAACCATCCCAAGAGGAGCTAGGAAAAACTATAAGCCCTACTGGAATGATGAGTTACAGAAAGTGGAAGATGCAGTAACAAATGCCAGGAACATGGCAGAACGAGAAAAATCCGTGGAGGCAAACATCGCCCTCAAAGCCGCCGCGGCGAAGTACAAACACACTCTCAAGCAAACAGCAAGAGAAAGTTGGAAAAATAAAACGGAAAGTTTAAACCTGGACAAAGAAGGGAACAAGCTATGGAAGCTAGTCAGAGCCATGAACGACGAAACCCCGTCAAATAAACAAATTACTATCAAGCAAGGCGAGAACTTGATCACAGGTAAGAAAGCCGCAAACGCCTTTGTCGATCACTATGCCAGAGCAAACCACATCGAGGTCCCTGCAGATAAGCATACAGACATTAGCGAAGAGCTAAAGGGGCACGAAAACAAAAATACGGCTCCTGAAGAGCACATGATGGCCAAACTAACAATGCGCGAAATGGAAGAGGCTATGAGAACACTAAAGAGAAGGAAATCTCCCGGAAAAGACGGGATAACAAACGAAATGCTGATGGGGCTGGGCCAAACAGCGAAGGAAAAACTACTGTCAGTCCTGAACCAAAGCTGGAAAAGGGGTATTGTACCCCAGGCATGGAAAGATGCAATACTGGTACCAGTACCAAAAACAGGAAAGGACAAAACAGATCCGAATGGATACAGGCCCATAAGCCTACTGAGCTGTGTCGGCAAGCTGATGGAACGGATGATAAACACCAGACTGATGTGGCATCTGGAAGAAAAACGAATACTAATTCCACAGCAAGCCGGCTTTAGACAGCACAGATCCACTGAGGACCAGGTCATCCTCATAGCCCAGGAGATAGAAGATGCCTACCAGGCACAGAAACACACAGTAGCTGTTTGGGTGGATCTGGAAAAGGCATTTGACAAAGTCTGGAAGGATGGACTTAGAGTCAAGCTAAGAAGAAGTGATGTTTGTGGGAAGATGTACAAGTGGATCAACCACTACCTCAAACAAAGAACGGCCAGAGTCCAAGTACAAGGGCAGATGAGCAAAAAGGTGACACTCGAGCAGGGAGTACCCCAAGGGGGAGTACTATCACCCACACTCTTCCTGGTATATATAAACGATATTACAGAGAATATACCAAGAAGAGTCCATAGCTCAATGTTTGCAGACGATCTGGCTATGTGGACCTCTGAAAAGAATCTCACCATAGCAAGAAATCGGATGCAAACGGCCCTAACATCGCTGGAAGAGTGGGCGAACTCATGGCTGGTCAAAATAAACGAGGAGAAAACCACGTGCACAATATTCTCGCTCTCATTAAAACCCCAAAGTACCAAACTAAGCCTAAATGGCAAAATCCTGCAGCCAAACGACAACCCAACCTATCTGGGAGTCACATTTGATCGGCGCATGACATGGAAAAGTCAGATTGAGAGAAACCGAATGAAAGCCAGAGAAAGAATGGCGATCATGAGGAAACTTGCTGGCACAAGCTGGGGAAAGGCATACTAAAGAAACTGTACACTGGAAGAGTGAGACCAGTTCTCGAGTATGGCATCGCGGCTTGGACAACAGCAGCGAAGGCGAACTTCGATAAAGTTAACAAACTTCAAAACCAAGCTATGAGAATCATAACTGGTGGCATGAAGTCAACGCCAATTGTAGAACTTGAAAAGATTACAAAACTGCAATCCATGACCGACAGAAGAGACTGCAGAGCCCAGCTGCAGTCAGAGAAACTCCGAAGACTGACGGACCATCCAATGTACCAGAGGCTAAACAATTTGGGAACTGGAAAACTAAAGCGGAGAAACTTTGCAGAAATAGCCAAAGCAAAGATGCACGAAGATCCCATAAACGCACTAACAACACCAAAACCCATCACTACTGTACGAAAACCTACTTGGAGGCAGGATATATTTCCAGAGGTGGTAGAAAATATACCAGGTATTGCAAACAAAAACTGCCAGACCGAAAAAGAAAGGAGAGATACTACCCTAAGCTTCATAACGAAAAGCTACCCAAGCATGGACTGGACCCATGCATACACCGACGGCTCTGTAACAAACACTACACAGAACGGAGGGGCAGGAGCATTCCTGAACCTACCAAATGGCAGAAAAATAACACTGTCATTCGCTACTGGTAAGTACACGAGCAACTTCAGAGCAGAGGCAGAGGCAATGAGGGCGGCAGTGGAAGAAATGGTAACACACAGTGAAAATGAGAGCCATATAGTCCTGCTGACAGATGCTCTCGAAGTAGTCACAGCGCTAAAAAGCCAGAAAAACACTGAGCTTAATGACTTAAGAGCAGCACTCTGCAAACTGTGCCAACAGTCCGCACCAAAAAGGGTAGTGGTACAGTGGGTTCCGTCACACTGCAACATCCAAGGCAACGAGGAGGCAGACAGACTGGCAAAAGAAGGTGCAAGGCTACCACAAATAGATACCAGTATGACGTACGAAGAGTCAAAACGGCTTATCAAAGCCAGGTACATGTCCAAATGGGAAACCGAACATACTGGTTACACCAAAAACGATGCCTATTACCAGTTGAACCGAAGAGAGCAGGTCGTTGTCTTCAGACTTCGCACTGGCCACAACAGACTGAGGTACCACCTCTTCAACAAATTGAAGATAGGGTGTACCGACGAATGCCCGTGCGGTACTGGTAAAATGACCACTGAACATCTGCTGCAGAACTGCCCGACATACGAGGATCAGAGAGAGCAGATGTGGCCATTGCCAGTGGAACTGCAAGACAAGCTCTATGGTAGTGGCGAGAGTCTCAGGATGACCGCCGCTTTTTTCGAGAAAATAATGGTTACTGTCTGACTGTGTACGCAGAAGAAGAAGAAGAAGAAGAAACAGCAGTCTATCTGACCGAGTGTGCAGATCAACGCCGTCTACAGATGTGCCAAAGGGCTAGGATAGGAGCATGGAGAAGAAGATCCCCAAGAGAGTCGGCGATAGCACTTCTTCTGGATTTTGCGAAGCAAGAAAATCGAATCCGTTATTGATCTATCTACTCTGAAGCCACACTGGGAATACGGGTACACCCTGTCCGCTAACAGTCTCTTCTAGTTTAGTTGCAAGCGGCCGTAAACTATGCCTACAACGCTCAGGAGCGAGATCCCTCTAAAATTATTGCAGTCTCTGCGGCCACCTTTGTTTTTGTAAATGTCACACAAGTTAGCGTCACGCATATCATGGGTGACCTCACCTTCCTTCCAGCAGAGGCATAGAAGATCGGCTGACCTAGTGCTGATTTACTGCATTATGTGGCTTCGGTTGGAATACTATCTCCCCCTTGGTGCATTGCGATTTGAGAAGTAGTTGATAGCCTTACCAAGCTCATCCAGAGTTGGTGATCCGTCAATTTCCTCCATAATGGGCAGGGCATGTAGTCTGCACAAGGCCTCATCAGAGACCACCGTTTCCTGAGAGCAGACCTCATAGTAGTGCTCCACAAATCTGGCCATCTGCTGGTCACAATCAATGATTCTCGCACCTATCAGAGTTTTCAGGGGGGCAGCATCTTTTGCAGTAGGGTCCAGTGTCATATGTATGTTATACACGCCCTGGATATTGTCCGTCTCTGCATTTAGCTGAACTTCTTTCCACAGTTCCTGCTAGTACTCATTCCCTCGTTTTTTAGCTGTTCATTGATTGATGTCTCGAACCATCCTTCGCAAGCGTCCTATCAGTTGGGCTTTTGTTATAATTGATGAATGCTTCTCCCTTGGACTCAATTGCTGGTTCCTTTTATGCGAGATGTGCATTGACTCATTATTGGCCAGTTCCCTCAAGCCAAACGCAGCCAATGCTGTATTAAAAATGGTACATCTCATAACGTTCCATTTAGCTGTGGCATCACACTCATAGCATCCCTGAAGAAGAAGATTCAGGTCAGACGCAAACTTTCCTATTTAGTAGCAATCATCATCTGCGCAGTGTTGACGCGGGGATGCCCCATCTGGTTGTAGCGCATGTTTTGCTAAGATGCAAGTGTTCCCTGCTACATACAAGAGCCTGGTCAGAGTCGCAGTCTGAACTTTGGTAGCTTATAGTGGAAAGAACCATGTTTAGAACTCAACGTCTGGTGACAAACAAATCGATTTGATGCTATCGATGAGACCGTTCGTGTTGCCAGGATACTTTATGTTGCGGCCTAACCATAAGAAACTATTTGTGATACATATGCCTTGTTAAGTGCACAGCTCTAACAACATCTGATCATTGCCATTTACCCATTTCTCAAGTTCACGATCCTTCCAGAAGAAAGCGTAGTATTTCTCCCTTAGTGAGCCACTAGAGGCAATTCTGGTTTTTTGTAGGGCAGCTATGTCTACATTCCAACGAGAGAGATCCCTATCAATGATGGTTGTTTTTCATGACATCTCCAACTTCTTGAAGATCATCAGAGATGCATGTACACATAGTACGCACCATCGGAGATGCCTGTACACATAGTACGTGAGTTTCAGCGTGCATATCTAAGAAATGGAGTCTTCTTTTTAATGTTATTTCATGCAAAATTAACATCCGCTTGCCATGCATGTCCTCAGTTCCAGGCACCCACTGGAGCAGGCAGATGCTTGCAAATACTGACTGGGGCCTGCCCGGTTGAGGTGTGCGGTAGTCGACCAATGGGATCAGATGATCCCTCTCACCGTCAAAGCTGACCCGTTGCGCCCCTTCCATATGCCAATCGGGTGAACTTATAATCTGTCAACTGTCTGTATTATGCGATGAATGTCAACTGGACTAAATCCTACAATTGATTGAAACCGAATTACCGCTCGCTGATCAACTCTGGACGGATTGCGTATTACATCATCCATGTTTTCAGCCGTCTGCTGAGGAAACTATGAGTCAGAAGATAATGAAATGTTGCAAATGTGACGGTTGATATGTGCTGTTTACATCAGAAGTGACGTCACCATGCGCATCGTACGTTTGTTCACTGGGTGCAGTTGTGTCCGGTTTTGAGATATATATATACCCACACACCACGCATATACATGTGTGCGATCTGTGTGATGCGTCTAATTGTTTTATTTGCTTTTGATGTTGATGGTTCAATATTTATTTTCTACTGATTGTATTCGTACATTTTACTAAAAATGTTTATAGATCCAGTTTCCAACTCCAGTCATTGTATAGCAGTATCTGTCTGGTTTAGTTGTCCAACTTCTGTGCAGCATGTATTTCATCTTAACATTCTAATATAATTGTATTAGACAACAAACAATACACACATATTAAGACTGTTCTATATACGACGATTATAATATTTACAGACACAATATATCGGTCAACTGTAAATCGCATGCACGTTATAGAGAGTAAAAACTTACACATCGTTTGAGTTTGATATTGGTATTATTCTTCGACACAGTATTACAGAGCCGATAGCGGCCATGTGGTAGTGTGTAGGGCTGAAATGTGAACTCATATTCGCTGGTGAAGTCGGGCAGTGCCACACGTAGAAATGTAGAGGTGTAATCAGTCAGGTTTATCTGATGGATAAATTAGAGACATCAGTATGTGTTATCATCAAGGAAGTGATTTAAGCGACTTTATAATATATTGTGAAGTAACTGTTCAGATTAACATTAATTATTATACTTTGACGTTATCGGTTGAAATAGTTTGACGGCAATCAAATAATAGTCGTGTTTTTTGTTTTTGTTTTTGTTTTAAATTAGACCATTCGCTTTTTAATATATGTTTGACATTATTGCATCGTCATTTTAATATGCGTGCCCGTTTGTGAGCTTATGTCATTCGCTTGAAACATGAACTACTTTAGCACATACATATACATTAATAACGTATAAAAATGCATACGACTGTGCAATATTCATTGACTGCATGTATACACAGGAAACATATACGATGACAAATATGTAGAGACACGAGTAAAAAAAAAAATGTTGATAGTAACTAGCTGGCGATATTTAAAATAAAATATATTTTTGCAAAGGAAACTAAGTGAGAGGGGAGCATCTGCAAGTCAATCTGTAGAAACTGTATAAATCATATAACATAAAATAGTAACAAACAGACCATCAATTATGCTTTGAACTCTTGCGTTCCAGAAATCTAACAATTGAAAGAAGAAAATTAATTCTCACAAGAGCGCCAACAAAATAGCAAACATGACCATTACCGAAGATTCGACAAATGTTGTTGATAAATACCCACAATAAGTGTATGTTTAATCTGTTTCGCCTTGTAAAGATCGTTGCGTAGCCGTTCGTAGTACCTTTTTTTTCTAATCACAAGTGAACTAATGAAGGCAAACCAAATCCCTCCAGGCGGCTGTGCTAAGCTTAGCTTCATCACCGTGACGATCACTTTTACGAGGACGACCTCGATCCACAACTCGTCAGCCAGGCGGCCTTGAGAACAGCCCAATTCCAGTGTTTGCTTTTTGGAAATTCTTGGCCAATAAATTATGCCTGCCTGTTACGCAATGTTCTGTTTAGTACGTTGTGCCTGACTGGACTAGTGTCTCAGTTCACGGGATAGTCAGTATATTGTGTCTGACCGACTTAGTGCCTCAGTTCCACGTCCTGGTCAGTATGCTGTGCCTTGAGCGGACAAGCGACTCGGTTTTCCGGTCTATTCAGGATGATGTGCCTGACCAGACCAGCGTCTCAGTTCCTCGACATGTTCAGTATGCAGTGTTTGACCGGACTGTCGTTTCAGTTCCCTGACATGTTCAGTATGCAGTGTCTCACCAGACTATCGTCTCTGTTCCCCGACATGTTCAATATCCAGTGTCTGACCGGACTGTCGTCTCAGTTCCTCGACATGTTCAGTATGCAGTGCTTGACCGGACTGTTGTCTCATCACCTCAACTTCGGGAATACAAAGAATTATAAAACTGTGAACGCTAGAGGAAAGCGAAACACAATTATGTGTTGCCATTGTGTACGGACACACTTGCTGTTATTGCTTTTGGTTACCTACACTGATTATGATTACTCTTTAGTGAAATGGACGTTAGTTGACGGAATGAAGTAGCTTTCCTCACATCCAGAGCGTACTAAAGAGCGTACATAAATCACGTCTATTCACCACCTTGTTAGCCAGACTGCCAAAGAATAGTCTTTGATCAGGTAGAACTACACGTAATTGAGGAAGAGGTATTGGACCTGACCCTGACTAACATCGCCGACTAGTATGTGTTGCCTGGTCATAGGACATTCTCATCTCCCTAAACGCTGTTTAAAGCAAGTATTGTTCTCATATTCTAATTTAGCGACATATCACATGGATGTGTCTTATCGTCTAATGTTTTCACTTAATTAGACAAAACGCAATCGGAGTGACTTAACTTTGGTAGCTGTAAATCGCACATGTTATAACTTAAACTGATACGTTTAGAAAGGTCACAATGATGGGCATTTTAGAAAGAGCAGATGGGTCAGACTATCTAGATAGCAAAATAATAGGTATCAACCTTAGGTTACAGGTGATGTGTGCGGACATGGGAATGGCATTTATTGATGTTAAAGTAGACAAAGGTAAAATGTTAGATAGGGGAGGTTTACATCTAAATGAGATAGAACAGCATGTTGTAGCAAAGTATATGTTCAATCATTGTGTTAGAAATGTAAACTAGTAAGGCCTATGAAGTATGATACTAAAGATAGGCCTACAATAGGGTGCTATAGAGGATGTAGTAAAAGGGGTAAGTTGGTGTCAGGGAAGTGTGAAATACATAGTGGAATAGCAAACACTAAAATGATAAAGTAGAAGCAAAACGAGGAAAACCAACACCATTACAAACTAAAATGTATTTATGCAAACGTGAGAAGCATAGTAAATAAAAGAGAAGAATTGGAAATGTATGTAGAAGAAGAAAAACCAGATATAATAGGATTAACATAATCTTTGACATATGAGGAGATTGCAGATAGTGAACTTGAAATGGAGGGATATACAATGTTAAGGAAAGATAGGATAGTTGGAGACAAGACTAAGGGAGGTGGCGTTTTTTATACTGTATACATTATGTTAATATAAATATCAAAGATTATATATCATGTGGTAACACAAATGAAAGTGAATGGGAAAGAAATAGAAAGTGGAGGTGAAAAAACAGTGATTGGAGTGTGCTATATATGTCCATCAAGTCAAAAAGAGGATGATGAGGAGTTGATAAGTATCATAGCAAAGGCAAGAGAATGGAAATTAGTATTAAATGGAGATTTCAACTTTCCAGAAATAAAATGGGATATGGCAGAAGCACTTGTAGAGTCAAAACCTTTTGTTAAGTGCATAACTGACAATTTTTTAATTCAACATGTATAAGCAGCCACCAGAGGCAAAAACATACTCGACCTAGTTTTTACTGCAGAGGAAAATATGATTAAAAACGTTACCGTTGGGGAACTGTTTGGCTCAAGTGACCATCAAATCATCCGTTGGGATCTTATTGGAGGGAAAGAAGTAAACATAAACACGCGAACATACGACTACTCTAAGGCAGATGTTAAGAGGATGAAAGAGGCAGTCAACCACATAATCTGGAAAGATATTGTCGTAGCAACAGATGTTGAACAGGAGTGGGAGATATTTAAAACAGTTCTATAAACGCTAAAAGAGGAATGTGTTCCATGTAGGGAGGTTAGCCCCAAGCGTAAACGGTGGATAACTAGATTTGTAGTGAAATGTAGAAGAGCGAAAAATAAAGCATGGAAAAATATAGAGGCAGGAAAATCAAAAGAAACATATGAAAAATATTTGGACAAGCAGAACATATCTCAGAAAGAGAATACAACAGCAAAAATAGACTTCGAAAAAAAAACTTGCTCAGAGGATCAAGACTGACAGGAAAAGCTTCTTCTCTTATGTTAGAAATAAACAAAGAACGAAAGACAAAGTAGGCCCTCTCATAGACAGTACAGGGAAAATAATAAGTGAGAATAGGGAGGCAGCTAATCTGCTCAATCAGTACTTTGGCACAGTCTACACAAAAGAGGACTGCTCCAAGATCCCAGAGCCTTTAGATATTTTTTCAAAGAGACATGGATACAGCGTAATTAAAATCAATCTGTATTACATAGGAAATGGTTTTTTAAAAATTGGAGGGGTTGAAAGTGAATAAATGTCCAGGTCAAAATGGTATTCATCCAAAAAAGCTGTATGAAATTAGAGACCAACTAGCAAAACCATTGGCTATATTATGTTCTCAATCACCTACAAATGGGATTGTTCCACGGGATTGGAAAGAAGCAGGAGTGATCCCATTATTCAAAAAAGGCAAAAAATCTGATCTAGCAAATTATACACCTGTGAGTTTAACGAGCATAGTCTGTAAATTGTTAGAGTCAATAATCAAAGAAAACATTGTAATGCATGTAGACACATTTAATCTAATTAGAAATAGTCAGCATGGGTTTACTAGAGGGAGATCATACTTAACAAATCTATTAGAATTCATGGAGGAGTTTACTAAAATCATAGATAAAGGGGAGCCAGTGGACGTTATTTATCTAGACTTTGCAAAGACCTTTGATGAGTACCTCATCAAAGATTATTTCGAAAGTTAAAATAACATGGAATAGGTGGGGAAGTTGCCAAATGGATTGAACATTGGTTAACATTGAGCATTGAACATTGAGCTCTATCCATTGATCATGCATTGTTTTGTCCCCACCTCTCGATGCGTCGATCATCCGAGCTTGTCTGGATTTTAAGAGATTCTGTCTCGATTTAAGTCTTACGGCTTGTTCCTGATAGCCAAACATCGGGTGTCTAGGGTCGTTTTCCTGTTTCCCTAGTTTGATTTATGCAGCTACACCTCTTCTTATATCAGGTTTTGCCATGCCAATTAAGGGATACATATTGTTTGTGGAGGTGGGTTTAAAGCACCCCGACAATATCCTGCTCATCTCGTTCACTGCTGTATTATCGTGTTTATTATTATTATTGTATTGAACACATTTCTTTTAATTGGCCTTTTTTGACTACTAAAGTTTATGTAAATCATGCTCATTTTCAGCAGTCAGAACTTTTCATCTTGTTCGTCATGAACGAAATATTCATCTGTAAAAATTCAAATGTGTTTCTATGAATATACTTGTGAAGGAACACATTTTTATTTTACTCAACTTGCTATTTGTCAAGGTGATGATTTAACTATCCACTCTTTGTCTGTATTTTTAGTTAGTGCATATTCAGTTCTACTCTGATCGTGTTCGTGGCTATGGTAATAATTCCTCTTTAATTTGAAATGAAAATATGTGTAATCTATTTGAGAAAGAAAGCATTGGTTTGTATACATCTTCACAGTTCTATCAATTATATTTACGTATTTCTGTGTGTGTACAAGAGGCTGGTCATAAGTCTTAACCCTGCCTTTGAAGGACTAGGAGGATAAAGTTGACATTTTGCACACATGTAGCTCATTCAAATTGTACTGCACTTGAGAAGAATGAATTTCTCTCCTCTGCGGGGTTCCCGGTATGGTGCATGTATAATACCCCTTAATGACCAGATTTGCTACTGTAACGGTTTGTCAGAACAATACATAAACTAAAGGCCAGAACTGGGATACAATTCTTGATTTCGCAGTGAAAAACACCTACATAAATACACAGGGAGATGGAAACAGTGTTTGAAGAAGTATGTCCTTCGATTGCTTCTTTAAAAAAAACTGGTGTAGGCAGTTTAAGTGTGGCCGTTTCCATGTTGCTGATCTTCCAGAATCAGAAAAAGCATCCTTTGAGTGCAGCGATGAAAATGCTGCAGGAGTGAAGAAAACCATTGACGAGGATATTAAATGACAATTGTAGAGATGTCTAGGTCAGCAAAACTGAATGAAAGTACAGTTTTTAGAATGTTTCACAACAGACGAACATGATAAAAGTGTGTGCATGATGGGTCTCACGTCTGCTGACTCCGGCCTGTTGCTCAAAATTTGTTGGTCGAACAACATGTTGCCGACCATTGTGACAGTAGATGAGACTTGGATTCACCATTATGACCCGGATTTTAAAATTTCAGCATTCAGTGGAAAACCCCAAATACACCAACACATGTCAAGCCAAGAGCATATAAATCTGAAATGAAATTAAAGCTGATTGTTTTTTGGACGTCAAAGGTGGCATATTTAAATATTACCTGCCTCATAGCAACGGTGTTAATGGGCAATAGTATGCAGATCTCCTTACAAAATTAAGAAAGACTGTGACCAGAAAACGATTTACAGCGCGAACTCAAATGCTGCCTTTGGTTCTAGGCAACGAGCCCTCCGATTAAGGAAGGCTGATGCTGCAAACAGTAAATGATTTAAATATTGAAATTCTGTAGATTTAGATCCTTCAAACGTTTTTCTTTTTCTAAATCAGCAGAAATTAAATCATTTTGACAGTGACAAATATGTCATACTGGCTTGTGATAACTGGTGTAGTTCGAAAAGACGTTGCGTTATTATGAAAGTCTTTTTAAGGTCACGCAGAAATGTTTACATTCATGTGACGGCTATATTGAGATGGAATAAGTACTGTGCCAAATTTCAACTTTCTCCTTCTACTTCTTCAATCAAGATCTTCCCTCTCAATGACGCAGTCTGTTTCTGTGATTTGCATTTCTCCTTCTGGTGTTTGTATATTATAATTCATCGTTTGAATATTTCTTGAAACAAACTTATAAATCTAAAACATTTGCATGAAATTCCATTTTACACTTGAGAAGCGGAATGTGTTCGTATCTGATTTCACTTAAACTCACCAATTTTATTTTCGTTGGGTTAGCGGTGAGTTCTGGACCAGTCGACTGTACTTCATTGTAGTTTTTTTCTAGAGTCCAATTTGACTTATTGGTTTGCCAGCTCGCGCAATTGTGTCTAAGAGGTGTGACCTGTGTGAACACGTTGTAACATCATTTGTACACATGTAGGTTGTTCTGTTTAACACGATATGATGAATGAAACGGTACTTGTTTACTGAAATGAATGTCATGAGAGTAGTACATATTGGAACACGATGTCGTAAATTATAAAAGGTTTACTGAAGTATTATTAAGAGAACATGTGTGACATGTTGTTCAAATGTAATTGTGTCATTAATCTTGTTTAGTGAAGTTGTTTCGGCGGAAGTAAATATAGTTGTCACCTGCATTTGTGTTACATATATATATATATATATATATATATATATATATATATATATATATATATATATATATATATATATATATATATATATATATATATATATATATATATATATATATATATATATATATATATATATATATATATATATATACATATATATATATATATATATATATATATATATATATATATATAGCATAAAAATGGATGTTTGCGAATTGATGCAATGTTTACTTGTGTGTGTGTGTGTGGGTGTGCGTTTGCATGTCTGTGTTTATGTGTGTGTTTGTGTGTGTGTGTTTGTATACTTTTTTGTGGGTGTTTATGTGTGTTTGTGTATGTGTGTTTCTGTGTGTGAGTGGGTGTGTTTGTGTGTGTGTGTTTATGTGTGTGTGTGTGTGTATGTGTGCGTTCGTTTGTGTGTGTGTGGTTGCGTGTGTGGTTTTTGTGTGTGCGTGCTTATGTGTGTGTTTGCGTTTTTCTGTTTTTGCGTGTATGCGTGTTTGTGTGTATGTGTGTTTGTATGTGGGTGTATTTGCGTTTGTTGATTTGTGTGTTTATTTGTGTGTGTTTGCGTGCGTTTGTGTGCGTGCGTTTATACGTATGTGTGTGTATGTTTGTGTGTGTATGTATGTGTGTGTGTGTGTGTGTTTGTTTGTGCTTGTGTGGGTGGGTGTGTAGTTGTGTGTCTCTGTGCGTCTCTGCGTGTTTGTGTGTGCGTGTGTTTGTGTGTATGTTTGTGTGTTTGTATTTGATTGGGCTTGTGTTTTATGTACGATTGATTGTGTGTAAGTTTGTGTATTTTGTGTGTGTTTTATGTGATTATATGTGTTTGAGTGTGTGTTTGTATGAATATAGGTGTGTTTGTTAGTGATTGTGTGTTTGTGCGTTTGTATGTTTGTGTGTGTGTGTGTTTTTGTGTTTCAGTGCCATTGTGTATTTGTATATGCGTTTTCGTATGCGTGTGTGTGTGTTTGTATATATGTGGTTATGTGTGTGAATTACGTTTGTGTTTCTGTGTGTGTGTATGTGTATGAACACGTGTTAGTGTATGTGTGTATCTATTTGTGTTTGTGAATGAATTTGTATTTTTAGTGTATCCTTATGTGCGTCTGTGTGTTTGTATGTGTGTGTATGTGTCTGTGTTTGTATTTATGCTTGTGTGTGTATGGGTGTGTGGTTGTGTATGTGTGTGTGTGTGTGTTTGTACGTGCATGTGTTTATGGGCGTGTGTGTATGTGTGTGTATGTGTGTTTTGTGTTTGTGTGTTTTAGTGCCGGTGTGCATTTTATGTGTGTGGATATGTGTGTGTGTGTGTGTGTGGTTGTGTTTGTGGTTGTACGTGCATGTATTTATGTGCGGGGGTTCGGGTGTATTTGTGTGAGTATGCGTGTGTGTGTATGTGTGTTTGTGTGTATGTGTGTGTTTGTGTGTATTTTTGTTGTCTGCAATTTAGTGTAGGTTTGTATTTTTGCGGTCTGTAATTTTGTGTAGGTTTGTATGCGTTTGTATGTGTTTTATGACTTTTTGTGTTTAATTGGTTTTTTTGTGTATGTTTGTGTGAGTATGTGTTCGTGTGTGTTTGTTTGTGTGGGTGTGTTTGTGTTTGTTTTCATGTGTGTTTTTTGTGTGTGCGTGTGTTTGTATGTGTTTGTGGGTTTGTGTGTGTTTATGTATATGTGCGTGTATTCATGTGTTTGGTGTGTTTCTGTGTGTATATGTGTGCATGTGTTTGTGTCTGTTTGTGTAATTGTTTGCGTAGGTTTGTGTCGGTGTGTTTGAGTGTGTGTGTTTTATTTTGTATGCGAGCCCGTGGGTTTGTGTATGTATGTGTGTTTGTGTGTGTGTGTGTGTTTTTGTGTATGTGCGTTTTTATGTTTTAGTGTGTTTCTGTGTGTATGCGTGTGGTTGTCTGTTCGTGTGTTTTGGGTGTGTTTTTGTATGTGTATGTGTGTTTGTTTAATTGTGCATGTTTATGTGAGAGTGATTGTTTTTGTGTATGTGTGTGTTGTTGTATGTTTGTTTCAAATGCATATGTATTTGTTTGTATGTGTGATGTTTGTTTGTTCGTGTGTGTGTGTGTATGTGTATGCATGTGGTTGTGGACGTGTGTCTGTTTGTGTTTGTGAATGTGTTTATGTTTCTATGTTTGTGTGTTTGTGCATGTCCTTATTTGTCATTTTTTGTATCTGTGTGTATGTGGGTGTGATTGTTTATGTGTATGTTTGTGTGCTTTATATCGTATACATTTATTGTATGTGTGTGTATGTGTTTGTGCGTGTGATTGTATGTTTATGTGTGTGGGTGTGTCTTTATGTTTGTGAATGTGTTTGTGTTACCGTGCTTGTGTGTTTCTGCATGTCTTTATTTGTCAAATGTTTTTTTTTGTGTTTATGAGTGTGTTTAGGATGCGTGTTTGTATATGTGCTAGTTTTTTTGTGTTTGTGTATGTGTGTTTGCGTGTGAGTATGTTTGTGTGTTAGATCTTTTTGGAAAAGCGTGTGTGTATATTTGTGTGTGTGTGTTGTGTGTTTGTTTTAATGTGTATGAGTGTGTCTGACTGTGTGTTTTTGTGTGAGTATATGTGTTTTTCTGTGTGTACATATGTGCGTTTGTAGTTGTATTTTTGAGTGTTCTTGTGTGTGCATGTGTGTGTGTTCTTGAATTAGTGTTGTGATCTATTTTGTGCTTGTGTTTGTGCATGTCTGCATGTTTGTGTGTGTTTGTGTATTTGTATGCATATATTTGTGTTTGTGTGTGTGTGTGTGTGTGTGTGTGTTATTGTGTGTGTTTGTGGGTGTGTTGTATCTTTGAGTTTCTGAGTATGAGTTGTGTGTGTTTTAGTGTGTGTGTGTGTGTTTGTGTGTGTATTTGTAGGTTTGTATATGTTTGTCCGTGTGTGAATGTGCGTGTCTGTGTTGTGTGCGTGTGTGTGTGGCTGTATTTGTGTGTATGTTTGTGTGTATGTGTATGTGTGTGTAAGTGTGTGTTTGTGGTTTTCTTGCTGTGTGTGAACGTATTTATGTGTGTGTGTGTGTGTTTGTGTGTGTGTGTTTTATGTCTTTGTTTATTTGGGTATTTTTGTGTATGTTTGAGCGAGAATGTGTTTTTCCATGTGTGTCTGTTTGTGTGGGTATGTTTGTTTTTTGTTTACGTATGTTTTTTTTCTGTGGATGTGTATTTGTGTGTGTATGTGCGTGCATTCGTGTGTGTATATGTGTGTGTATTTATGTGTCTAATTTTGTTCGTCCTGTTATTTGTATCGGATAGTTTCTGCATGTTTATGTGCGTGTGTGTGCATGTTATTGTGTCTGCGTGTTTGTATGTGCTAACCCGTGCTTGCGTGTGTGTGTGTGTATGTCTGTGTTTGTGTGTGTCTTGTATTTGATTTTATGTGTATGTGTATGTGTGTTTGTTTGTGAATGTGTGTGTGTGTTTGTGTTTGTATGTGTTTGTTTATGTGTTTGTTTGATTGTTCTTGTGAATTAATGTGAGTGTTTGTGTATATTTGTATTGTGTATACTAGTTTGTATGTTGTATGTGTATTTGTGTGGTTGTGCGTATGCGTGTGTGCTTATGCGTGCCCTAGGGTTTGTGTGTTTAGGTGTGGTTGTGTGTGTGTGTTTGCATGTGTTTGTAAGTTTATTTGTGTTTTTTGTTTAGTGTTCTTCTGTGTGTTTGTATGTGGTTATCTGTGTGTGTGTGGTTTGGGTGTCTTTTTGTTTATGTGTATGTGAGTGTGTTTGTCGTTGTATGTCTGTGTGGGGGTGATTGTTCACTTGTTTGTGTGTGTTTTTGTGTTCGGGTATGTGTGTATATGCGTTTGTAAATTGTTTGACAGTTGTTCGAATGTGTTTGTGCGTTTGTTTGTATGTGCATGTGTGTTTTTGTGGGTGTGTGTCTATTTGAGTCGTTGTGTTTGTAAATGTGTTTGTGTTTCTGTGTTTGGTGTGCATTTGCGTGTCCTCATTTGTCAATGCCTGTGTTTGTTTGTGTTCTTGTGTGTATGTGTGTGTTTTGTGTGCGTGTTTGGGTTGTTTTTTTTCTGGGTGTTTGTGCATGTGTGTTTGTGTGTGTGTGTGTGTATTTGTGTGTTAGTTTTTTGATGTGCTTGTGTGTGTTGTTGTGTGTTTATGTGTAGTATTGCCTGTGTGTAATTTAGTATTTATGTGTGTGTGTGGTGTTTATATTTTGATGTGCTTAAAAGTGTGTGCTTTTGTGTGAGTATGTGTGTATGTGTGTGAGTGTGTGTGCATGTGTTATGTGTGGGTTTGTTTGTTTTGTTTGTGTTCATGTTTGTGCATGTTTGTATGTGCTTGAATTAGTGGTGTGCTTTGTTGTGTGCTTGTGTTTTTGCGAGTCTGCGTGTTTGTGTGTGTTTTTTGTGTGAAAATGTGTGTGTTTGTATGTGTGTGTGTGTGTGTGTTTGTGCATGTTTCTGTTTTATACTGATTGTGTCTTTGCTTTCGTATGTGTAAGTTGGTGTGTGATTGTGTTTGCTTGTTTGTTTGTTTACATGTTTGTGTGCGTTTCTCTGTATATGTATGTGTGTGTTTGTATATGTGTTTGTGTTACGATTTTGTGTATGTGTGTTTGTGTGTTGGATTTCCATTGTGCGTGGCTGTGTACTATAAGTGTGTGTGTGAGTTTGAGTGTAGGTTTTTATATGCTTGTTTGAATATGTGCGTTTTGTGTATTTTTGTGTGAATTTGTTTGTGTTTGTGTGTGAATGCGTGTTTGTGCCTTAGATTATGTATTTGTGTATGTTTGTGTGAGTTTGTTTTTCAGTGGATGTGTGTGTGTGTGTGTGTGTCTTTGTGTTTGTGAGTATTTGATTATGTATATGTGTGTTTGTGTGCTTGTGTTACTTTGTATGACTGTGTGTTTGTGTGTGTGCATGTTTAATGTTTTTATTTGTTTTTGTGTATATGGGTTTTGGAGGATTTTGTGTGTGTTTCTATGTGTTTGTGGCTGTGTATTTTTCCTGCTGTTTCTGTTCTTGTGTTTGTGAGTGTGTGTGTGTGGTTTTGAATGTGTGTCTGTGTGTTTGTGTTTGGGTGTTTGAGTTTGATTGTATATGGTTGTGTGAGGTTGTGTGTGTTTGAAAGTTTGTGGATGTTTACGTGTGTTTTTGTTTGTTTGTGTGAGTATATGTGTATATTTGTGTGTGTGTTTGTTTTTGTTTGATTGTTTCTGTGTGTGGTTGTGTCTTCGTATGTGTATTTGTGTGTGTTTGCGTTTGTTTGAATGTGTGTTTGAGTGTGTGTGTGTGTGTGAGTTTGTGTTTTTGTATGTGTACAAAGATGTGTATGGTTGTGTTTGTATGTGTGTATTTGTATGTGTTTTTGTGTCCGTGCATTTGCTAGTGTATATGTGTCAATGTGTGTGTAATTATGAGTGTGTGCGTTTATATGAGCGTTTTTGTGTTTTTGTGTATGTGTGATTGTTTGTATGTGTGTTGTGTGTGTGTTCTTATGCGTTTATGTGTGTTTGAGTTTGTGTTCGAGTGTGTTTTGTGTGAGTGTGTGTGTGTGTGTGTGTGTGTGTGCATGTTTGATGTGTGTTTTCGTGTTTGTGTGTTTGTATTTTTACATGCATGTGTGTTTGTGTGTGTGTGAATTTTTATTTTTTTTTATTTTAGTAATCGTATGCGTGTATGTGTGTGTTTCTGCGTTTGTTGGTATGTGCAAATGTGTGTATTGTTGTGTGTGTCTGTGTGTATGTGTATGTGTTAGTGTGTGTTTGATTGTGTGTGGGTGTATGTTTATGTAAGTATGGGTGTGTGTCTGTGTGTGTTTATGCATGTTTGTGGGAATGTGTGTTTATGCGTGCGTGTTTATGTTTGTTTGTTTGTGTGTGTGTGTGTGTGTAAGGTTATCTATGTTTTAGGAATTCAGTGTGTATTTATGTTTATCTCGTTTTGGTAAGTGTATGTATTTGTGTGTTATGGGTGCGTGTGTCTGTTTGAGTGTTTGTGTTTGTAAATGTGTGTGTATGTGTGTGTGTTTGTGTGTTTGTGTGATGTGGTGTGTGTTTATCGGTGTGAGTGGTGGATCTGTGATTTGTGTGTATGTGTGTGTGTGTGTATATGAGTATGGTGTGCGTGTTATGTGTGCGTGTGCGGTGTGCGTTTGATGTGAGTGTATGGTGTGTATTTGTGGTATGCATGTGTAGTGTGCGTGTGTGATGTGCATGTGTCGTTTGCAATTGTTGTGTGCTTGTGGAGTATGGTGCTTGTAGTATATGTGTGTTGTGTATGTTGTGTGGTTTGTGTGATTTTTGGTAGTGTGTGTTGTGTGTGTGTGTATGTCATATGTGTGTGTGTGAGATAGATGTGTGCTATTGTGTTTGTGGTGTGTCTGTCGTGTGTTTAAGAGTGTGTGTACGTATGTATTTGTGTGTGTGTGTGTGTGGTGTATTATATATGTTTGTGGTGTATCTGCGTGTTTGGCATGTGTGTGTGTGTGTGTGTGTGTGTGTGTGTGTGTGCTAGTGGGTGATTGTATGGTGAGTATGTGGAGTGTGTGTGTATGTGTGTGTGTGTGTGTGTGATGTGTCTTTTGTCTGTATGTGAAAAATGGGTGTGCTGTAGGTGTGTGTGGTGTGTGTGTGTGTGTGGTGTGTTTGATTGATGTTTGTTTGGTGTGTTTGATTGATGTTTGTGTGGTGTGTGATGTGTGGTTTGTGTTTTGTGGTGTCTATATGTAGTGTATGTGTGTTTTGGTATGGGTGTTGTAAGTATGTGTGTGTGTGTGTGGTGTGTGTGTGTGTGCCGTTTTGTGTGTGTGATGTATATGTGTGCATTTGTGTGTGTATTTCGTGTACTGCGTAGGGTGTGGTGTGGTGGGGGGGGCGGTGGAGTGTGTGTTATGGTTTTTGGTGCGCGTATGTGTGAGGTGTTTTTTTGTGTGTGTGGTGTGATTGTGATGTGTGTGCGTATGTTGTGGGTATGTGTGTTTGATTGTATGTGTGGTGATGTGTACGGTGTATGGTATGTGTTGTGTAATGTGTGCGGTTTGCTGGGTATTGTGTGTGTGTGTGTGTTTCGGTATATGTGTGTGTGATGTGTATGGTGTGTTGTGTGTGGTGTATGTGTGTGTATGTGTGTGTGATTGGTCTGTGGTATGCGTATGGTGTACATATGATTTGTACGAGTTATGTTTGCGCGTGTGGTTTTTGTTATGTGGGTGGTGTGACTTTTGTGTGTGTGTATGTGTGGTGTGTGTGTGGTGTGACTGTTGTGTGTGTGTATGTGAGGTGTGTGTATAGTTGTGTTGTCTCTGTGGTATGATGTGTTGTGTGTGTATGTCTGTGGTATGTATGTGTGGTGTGCATGTGTGGTGTGCCTATGGGTTATAGTGTTTTGTGAATGTGTGTATTGGGTGTGTTGTGGGTGGGTGTGGTGTGTGTGTGTGTGTGGGTGGTATTTATGGGTGGTGTATTTGTGTATTTGGTATTTGTGTGTGTGTGTGTGCGGTATGTGTGTCGTATGGTGTGAGTTTTTTCGTGTGGGGTGTGGATGAATGTTGTGTGTGAGTGGTATTTGTGTGTGTACTGCGTGTGGTTTGTGTGTGGTTTTTGTGTGTGGCATGTGTGAGTGTAGTTTGTGTATGTGGTGTTTGTGTGGTATATACGCGTCGTGTATGTGTGTGGTGTGTGTGTTTGTTTGTGTTTGGGTGTGGGACGAGAGGTGGGTCGTGTGTGCCATGTATGTATGCTGTATGTGTTTCGTGTATCTCGTGTGTTTTCGTCCTTAATGTGTGTTTTGGGCTGAATGTGCCGTGTGTGTTTGTGTGTATGTATG